>CM021108.1:229493502-229521250 GCA_007115665.2 Sequoiadendron giganteum | reverse complement strand
CGGCCTCTTTTTCCTTCCTTATCTTTTCTGCTCCTTCCTCTTTTTGTCAAGCTTCTTCTGCAAGTTTCAACCTAACAACCAAGATTTCCTTTTCCCTCCGGTTTCTTGCTTTCTCCTCCTCAAGATCATGGATCTTTTGTATTAATTCTAACTTGTCATTTTCTGCTTTAACTTTAAGCTCATGTTCTTGTTGCCTCCTTTGCTTCTCTGCTTCATCAGATATTGCCTCAATTTCAACTTGTTTTGATTGTAACTGTTGTTGGTGAAGTAAAGCATCAGCTTGTAACTTTGCATCCATTTCTTTTTTTTTCTACACTACAGCCCTTGCATCAGAATCTCTTGTAGCATCTTCAAACATTTTCCATTGCTCTTCTTGTGTTAGAATCTGCTCAATAGTATGCTCTAGAGGCATGTTTTCTTGCAAATCCTTCTCTGACAGAGTTTCATCTGAATCTATCTCAATTTCTAGAACTTCTTCCTCTACTTCTTTTCCCTTAGCAGTTTTAGCCATGCCATAAAGTGCTCCTTCCTAAACTTCTTTGCTCATTTTCCTTGTTAGTGGGACTTGTGCAGATGACTCACCCAATGTAGGTGTAGAAACATCAAATCCTACTAGAATATCTCCTTCTAGTGCTCCTTCTTCATCCTCTACCACCTCAAGTTCTATTTCTTCAATGTCCGAAGGAAGGAGTTCTAATGGCTCCTTGGGAGGTGTCTTCCTCTTGATTCTCTTATATCCTTTTCCCTTTTTAAGAACTGGTCCTTGGGGAGCTTGAGCTCTCATCATTAACCATTGTATACTCCTATCCAAGACTATCCTTCCAATTTTCTTGATGTCAATTGTCTCTTCAACATCCTAGTCAATTGGATCCAAGCTCTTGGTGCCAATGTTCAAAGCTTCATAGGAGGGATCCAATACAATTCCATCATCCACCAACATGTCAGGAATGTTTTCTTTAATACCAAGCTCTGACATGAGTGAGACTGATAATCTTTCATAATTCTTCTTTCTCAAGTCATACTCATCTTGCCGATCACACCAAAAGTCTTCTAACAAATTAAAATGTCTAGTAAACACTGAAGGTAATAAGGCATACATCTTCTTCTTTGGATCAAAGTACTTATGAGTTGTATACAATCCCAATTTCAGTTGTATCAACTCATTACAAACCACCTTTGCTCCCTTCAAGTGTTGACAGATATATTCACCCAACTTCATGGGAAATTTATGACATCCAATCTTGTGCTTGATCTCAAACCGAGCATTAACTCCAATAGCCTAATATACAAATTCCATTAACACCATCCTATTACTGCAGCACCTTGGTAGTAAATGTGGATGGCCTTCAAAACCAAATAAACTAAAGTATGTAAATTTGGGGTATTGGATGTACCAACTTCCCCATTCAGCAATGAACGCCATGGCTTCTTGAATTAACCTATATCCTGCATCTCCATTCAACTAATTGATGACCACATATAAAAATGCATCATTGACTCTTCTAAAATGAGTCTCAGCAACTTGAAGAGATAATTGATCATAGTGCTCCCATACCTTCTTTTGTCCATCCAAAGCTCCCATTACGCCCACTTTGTTCAAACCCGGGAAAACACCCACTCTTGCTACTGCATAAACAATGTAAGATGTCATAAAGAAACACTTGGTTTCTCTAATCCTAGTTAACTGATCATGTATGGGATCAGAAACAATCATTGACCAATCAAATTGTTGTTCTCCTTTCAAGATAGTCTGAATAAAAGGAAACATCCACTCCTTGAAGTAAAATGCATCCCTCTTTCCAAACACCCTAGACAACATCACAATCAACCTTGCTACCTCTTCATAGAAATATGCCCTCTTTGGCTGATCTGCAACCTTGCTTAGATATTTCTTTTCTGTCTTCAACCACTTCTTGTTCAAGTGATATTTATTCATCCCCTTATACTTACTATATTGCTCCAAGGCCTCTGCCTCATTTAATTGTACCAAGTTCTTTGGATCTGGAACATCAAATATAGTCTAAAATGCTTGAGGAGTGAGATTAATAATCACATTGTCTTGTGAATCTAGGAATAGTCTTGTAGTAGGATTATAAGCACTAGCTACTGTCATGATTAACTCCAGGCACTGGATAGATATAGGAAATAAAGTGATATGAGCTAACCCAGAGCTGACAATTCTTTCCGTAGTCAATGTAATATCCTTATCAAATGCCTCTGAATACCATTCCTCAAAATTGTATTGACCTAGATTGGTATCAGTGATATCCAACCAATCTAATTCCACCTTGGTCATCTTCACAACCGAACTCCTGTGATTATACCTTAAAGTATAAGGCAATTGTTCTGGCTTTAACTTCTTTATTTTTGGTGTTGTCTTTGATGTTCTAGCCGGTTGATTCCTTCGAGCAACCTCTTCTGATGTTCCTGACATCTTTCAATTTTCCTGCAAGCAAACCTCTAATTAGATCTTTAGATATCATCATAAAACATGCTTTTAAAACATACCTGTTACACATACATCAGAGTCGGAACCAGACAAAAACTCAAAACAATATCTTTTACAACACTATTGGACTCAGAGCAAAAACCAATAAAGATACTTCATCTAATAACAAATGGGCTCGGGGTCGGAACCTGGATAGTGGTCAGAACTCGGGGTCGGAATGAAAAGGGATTTGATTTTTCTTCAGATTTTCTAATTTTCGTATCCAGTTTCAACTCCGCCTCCGCCTCCATCTAGGTTATCATTACCTTTTTTCAAAGAAGACTTCCATTACATTCAGAGCCGAAAATGGGATAAAAACGGAATCGATAACTTTCATAAAAACAAAATTCTTAAGTCCATAATTGATTCTGATCCCGCCTCCGCCTAAGTCATCATTATTCTTCAAGCAAATATTTTTAGAACTCGAAGCCAGAAACGGGATAGAAACGGATCGATAACTTTTATAAAAACAAAATTCTTAAGTTCATAATCGACTCCAATCCCGCCTATGCCTAAGTTAATCATGACGTCACCAAATATTTTATTCATTTAACACATAACTTCATGATTAAAACCGAGGTCGCTTTAAAAATGGAAAAGGAGCTTTAAAACTCTACACTCATATGACCATGGGGAACAATTGCATTTTAGGGCCATTATTTTAAATTATTTAACTGATCACTAAAAGACATGAAACCCTAATCTAACAAACCTGACAAAACTAGGGCATGGGTTTAAACCCTGCCATTTCACCAAACCAAAACACACGACGAAACCCTAATTAAACAATAGATCTAATCTACCCTAACTCACTGTAAATCTCTAACTTTAACAAACGCCATTAAAACCCTTAATCTAATCTAATCTACCGCAAACCAAAAACAAGCACAACATAATCACGATTAAGACGTGCAAGCAGCTATACCTAAAAATAGAAAGAAATGACATGACAGTACAAGAAAACAAAGATTAAAGTAAAATAAACAAGACCAAACAAGAACCTGCTCATTCAATTATATCAATAATCATAGATTTTCCTTAAAACAAAATGATTGAACACATGAGTAGATATAAAGCAAAACAGAACAATCAAGACCGTAAATCAACAAAGAACAACAAAGATAAGAAACCTACCTCAAACGCAAACAAACCCAAGCTAACTTTCTGAATTGATTCGCACACAATATCCTTTCTCTCTCTCGATCAATTTTCTCAAACGAATTCTGCTACTACTCTTTCGTGCTCTTAGCCTTTTAACAATAACAATAATGATTAGTTTAACCCTTAATAAAGGTAAAAATGTGAATTTCTACCTACACAGGTAACTACCATTAATGCATTAAAGCGCAGTAAAGGCAGAGTTGGAACAGTAAGTGAATCAACACTTCACAATAGTGCGACTTCAGTCAAAAATTCAATGATCCAGAACAGCAGAGGTCAAACTAAAATAGAAACTGATTCAAACCTTTTGAGAAATTTCCAAACTTCATTTCAATTCCAATTCCGGGTCTGCCAACTAAACATAAACAAAGCAAAACACAAAAAGTAAAACAAAAGACCGACATAACAAAACTAAACAAAAAGACAAGACCAAGACCAAAAGTCAAAATAGCGGAGGCGAGGGAGGGGTCAATTATGATTTTGCAATCTTTGGTAAAGACTAAGTTAACACCCATTCCGGCTCCAATTCCGCTGAAGACAAAACAAAAGATATAAACAAAAGACTGTTGGGATGAAAACGAAAACAAGTTTCAAAGGAACTTTTAGAACCCGATTCTATTCCGGTTCCGATTCCGATAGAGAAACCAAAGGAAAAACAACTAAATACAAAAATAACAAAGGGGGACCCATTTTGACCAAGGCAAAAGATGGGGTGGTTATGCAAGGAATAACACTTAGTTTGAGATATGAATATCCCATTATCAGTTCATACAATTTGTAGACCAAGGAAAAATGATAACTCTCCTATCTAGACATTTCAAATTCATCTTACATATGCATAGAAAATATTTGACACATTTTATCATTACTACCTCCAAAAATTATATCATCTGCATAAACAACAACAACAGTCATGTGCTCACCTTCTAATTTAAAATATAAATTGTTGTTTGCACACCCATTTTTGAAGCCTTGTTGTTACAAATACTAGTCCAACCTAAAATACCAATCTCTAGGTGCTTGTTTTAGACCATACAACATTTTCCTCAACCTGCAAAATGTAATCTTCTTCTTCTAGAAGATGAAAACCTTATGGTTGCTCAATGTAGACTTCATCTTCAAGGTTACCATTTAGAAATGAAGATTTAACATTGTTGGGAAATATGTGGGCATCTCAGATGGGCATTTGAGATCAGTAGTTTCTTTGATAGTTTTTATTTCTTTTATTTCCTTAAAGAAACATACTACTATGCCATAAAGTGGAATCAGACATAGTTCATTTCCCACATTGATTCTTTTGAGAGAAACTTATGCAATCAACCAGTTTCAACAACACCATTTATAGATTAAACAAATAGAACCAACAACCATGAAAGATCAAACATAAGACATGAACACATAGATATACATGGGGAAAACCCTTTTGTGTAAAATATCCCCACACTCCAAAATCCCAAATTGCCATTGTATTATTCAGCAACAAAAATAACTATAATATAATTCAGGCTCATGACCTTTACAGAGTTTACATCTTGTTCCGTTCGGAGAGAATCCGACAACATAACCCTACTTTGATCTCACCTCTCTCAATGACAAACATCTCTTTCAACTACACAACCTCATGACTCGACCACCAACCTCTCAACCTCTCTGTCACATAGTCACTTAATCTTCACCTTCTGAAAGATGCATCTCTCTCTTGGCTACCCAGCCTCTCAGCTAGCACACCAATAACAGTCACTCTCTCACTAATTATTCAACTACTGCACCCCATTAGGGTTTCCATATTCACCTCGAGCCACACACCATTATAAAAAAATTAATTATGGTCGTCAGATAAGTAGTTGAACAAATCTCCATTGTCAAAATTAGAGTTATCCACCTAACAGCATACCACCCAATCGAAGAGACATTTATTACCGTCTCACCAATGTCCATTGAGCACATAGGCCCACAGGCCATCTGTCCTCCATGTCATTGTGACCTATTAGCCTTCGTCACAATCCACCATCCAAGTGGTCCCCACATCCATCAGCATCCAAGTCACTTTATCACTGAAAAACCAAACTTTAAAACCTCTTGTCAGAGGTTGCAAAGTTACTAGAACTTGCGACTCGTCGACAAACGAATCACTTTGTCGCTCAAAACCTGAACTTTCAAACCTCATGTCAAGGGTTACAAATTTCTTAAAACCTGTGACATGCCGACAACAGAGGGAGTATCCTTTACTTCATAGTTGATAAGTTGGGAGGTTATGAAACTTTAGAACCCCGTGAATTCAATTAGAAAAAATTGAACACCAACGACTTAACTCGCTCCAATGAAGGAGGAAAACACAACTACTCACAACTACTCTAGGAAGTCGATCAAGCCAAAAAAATTAATTCACATTTCTCAACATTCTCCCGCTTAACTAAGAACTTATAAGCTCCTTCCAGAGCAAACTCAAGAATCTTAAACAATGCCTCTATGCTCCAACCAAGACACCTGCAATGACATCCAATATATCCACCAACTCAGGCAACAGTTCCAGCCATCCACCATAGGAAAAGGAATGATCCAAGGTGTCTATGCACTAGTCTCAAGAACACAAGCATCAGATCCTATAAATGGAAAGGGCTTCAACACTTCCACCACTCCATTGTGTTCACATGATATACAAAGGAAATGTGAACTTCAAATCCCTCAACATGAACACAATCATGAAATAATCCTCTAGAAACAAGATAGAACATCAACTAGAACAACAACCTAAAAAATGACTACCCCCATCCAACTGATCAACCCACATGACTAAAAATAGAACCCACAAAAATTTATAATCCATCCAATCACACATACCTCCAAGGTATCAACTTCAGAAAACTCATGCCACTCCATAATCAACCCATCAACAAAAAATAAAACCTCCATGTTCCAACCAGTCGAAGAAGACCAAACACATCCAAGAACTCCCACTACATGGGTAATAAAACTAAAAAGATCAAAGCATACCGATTCTACCAATAGCATAAAATTGAGAGTGTAAACATGCAGTTTCAAGAAACCATCCACAATGATATGCACAACCTATAACAAACCCTCACCACAAGTCTCCATAACCAAGATGACAAAGAGAGAAAATTTGTACATCATATACCTATAGAAAATCCTTCTACGTACACCTCTAAATGCCAACTATGTCAAGTATGATCTCCTTCACAACACCCCAAAAGAAAATCCTTAACAACATCCAACCGTTCAATCACCAAGATCAAACACAACATATATATTGCATGTAATTATATGGATATAAGTGTGAACCCTAATTTCAAACCTACACAAAAGCAACAAACAAACACAATATTAGATCATATGCAAGGTGAAACAAGGATTCCCCATGAAATCCATTTACTAAACTTAGATAGAAAAGAAATGAAGAACAATATGCAATAACCAAATTAAATCTATCTAAACTAAGAAAACTCTTGATCCCATGGGGGAATTGGTGCCAATTGATGTGTCAAAATTGGCCCTTTCCCAACTCCTAATTTGCAAATGTTGATGATGTGTGGATTGATCAATCTCCTTGATGATATTTTGGCATAACCTAGCTATGGAATTGTGAAAATGATGAACATATGGAATGAAATGCACAAAATTGGCTCTCAATGTCAAGAGAGTAACTTTGCATGAGATTGTGGATGTTGAATGAGAGGAATAGCCTTTCATTATAGATTTCCAAATTGTAAGAATAAGGGATTTGGATGAATGTGGGATCATTCAACATCCAATGGCCAAGTGCCACTTGTCAAGATGTGAATGGTTAATGGTTGTGCACATTTTGGCCAAAGTGCCAATAAATGCAATTAGGTGGAATTTGAAATTGAGGAAATGACATGTGAGAGGGAAAAAGGAATGAAATAAATTCCACTTGGATCAATGCACAAGGACATGTAAGAGGAGTGAATGCTTTGTTGGAAGTACCCATCCACTTGGACTTTTTGAATTCAAACTTGAGGGAAAATAGAGATTTAATAAATGAATTAAATATATTTTCATGTGCAAGCTGCATTCTCTAGAGGATTTTAGTGATAGGGATTAACTTAATCAAGATTTGATTAACTTAATGAGAGGTTAGGTGATTTGACACTTTGACTTAGATTTTAGAATTGATTTAAATCAAAATGAGAAGAAAGATTAATTAAATAAATGTTTTTTTCTATTTATTTAACTAAAAGGGGAAATGTTAGATTAAATCAAATAAGGTTTAAATTATTTAATTTAATGAAAAGACTTTAGAGACTTTAATCAAACAATATGATTTATTTAATTAAACTGAGATATAAGGTTAATTAAATTAAATTGATTAATTTAATCAACAAAGGAGAAAGACTTAATCAAATAAATAATGATTTATTTAATTAAGAGATAGAAGGTGATGATAATCTAAAATTATGATTCATGAATAAATGTTGTTAGTAGTTGGGATCAAGTGCGTCGAATCGAATCTGTACATTTTCCATGTTTACAATAAGCTTCTCCAAGAAGATCAAACTATTTCATTTCCAATTTTAGGAAGTACACCCAAAGTATCTCCTATACTCAATGTCAATGAATGTAATCACAATGCACAAGGAGATTACCATGCTATCCATCTCTCACAATGAATCCTTCAAAAACATCTAATAGTAGTACAAGATCCATATCCATGAAAGAAAGCATAAAACACCTAAGAGAAACAATGGGAAATACCTCTCAAGCGACAAACTACCGAGTAGACCAAGAGTGGGGAATGATAATTATCCTCTAGTATAACCAAGTCATCATGACTTCTCCAAGATAAATCTCCTCATTGGTCTCTGTTGAACTCATGTCCAACCAAGGTGTAAGCTCCTCAGACTTTTTGCTGAAATCTCACCAAGAGTAACCATCTTATTATACTTTTCTCATCTCAAGAGAATTATAGCCTCACCTTATTCTTCATGTACCCATGAGCACCTACAACTAATCATCTCATGCTAAACTCCAAATGCATCACTACACCATCATGAAGTTCTCAAGCATATGACCAATACACCCAATACATAAAGAACTACCAGACCACTGTCAAAGCTCCAATCTTCTGAATCAGGAACTTATCATGACACCATGATGTTACCATCCCCTTTAGAAGATCCCATGCTCTAGGTGAACATAATATGGTCTCAAGAGCAATGCATCATTCCAAAACTCTAATGTGCAATCAAGAGTATGCCATGACTTGAAACAAAATAAACTCTAAACCAACATCACCACTCAATCACCACAAACACCTCAACCAAAGACTCCAAGAATCCTCCATGGCTACGAGATGTTGCACACCCTCAAATAGTGTCCATCTAAATGTGAAATAACCCTTCCACAACAACATGATCTAAGAGTCCCTCCTAGTAATATCTACAATACTAAATAAGATCATTCACCACCAAGTGATAAATCCAAATTTATTGCTAAAGCTCCCATTGAACTGTGATACTAGTATTTCCAAGCATCATGACCAAACATCTGCTAAAACTGAAATCCTTCAGGTCCACACCACAACATGTCTTTCTAACAACAATACCAAGTGACACCAAGATCTCCAAACCAAGCAAACAAAACCATCATTGTCAAAAACTTACACCATAAACATGTATCAATAATTTCATGACATTGTGATACACATGCTACAAGTCCCCATAACCGACTATTCAGGTACTCAACACCATCCCTTCTCACATCTCAAAGAAGCTACACCAATGCACAAGTGACCAAAGACAAGGCCAACTAACAAGTTTGCACCATCACATAATCAAATCTCATTAATATAGATAGTCCACTTTCAAGTTTTATTACAAAAAACATGTAGGTAAATATAGCCCACAACATTGCACAACCTGTAGATCCATTCAACAAAAAAGTGCAAACCCATCATCGCACTAGAAATTGCAAAACTAAGATCTCAAGGAGAATAACATCGTAGACAACTTGACTCAAACACCAAATCAAGCTTAGATCCGATTTGTGAATAATGTCCACAACTCAAGCACCATAGTCTAGGAAGCCACCAAGCACTACCACAAGAATTTTGAGTGAAAAATCACATACCAACACTCTCATGCAGAGAATACATCACACCTCCTCAAATAATTCCAAACTACAACTATCTCATCTAGTCACACCCCAAAAGCCAGGGTCTAGAAAATAGCTTAACAATAACTCCACATAACCACAAGTTTTGCTTGACTATGTAAAACCTACAAAAACATAGAGCCATGCAATTGCAAACCATCCATAAAAGGAAACATCAGTTTAGGACCTCCAGACCCATTTCAAGACAACTCCAAAACCACCAACATGCACATGCATTCGACAAAGACAGACTATTTCAGAATCTTCCAAATCATCCAATCATCAACTCCATAGCCTACTGGCCATTGAGGTACCATAAAAATGTGTCTTCCAATACCAGGAAAACATCCAGCATAAGCACATTACTCCATGACCCAAAAAACAACCCAATATTCTCCATATAATCAAGGAGCCTCTCACACAGAAACCCAATATGAAAGTTTTTTCTACAACACAACCATGAAGAAAAATATTCCACCCCATGCATCAGGTTTATACCACTGCCAACTAGGAACCTTAGATCACAACATTCCAGTATGACCAGTTCTAGTTTCTCCATCTTCACCATCTTTCATGATGTGTGTTGTCTCAAGAAATTAAACAAAAAAGAAAGAACTTCCATTGACCAAAGGATCAATACATCAATTGATTCCTCTAGATTTCCTCAAGCCTGACAGAATAAGAAATCTTCACATTTTCACATAAGGAATACCTAGAACTAGCAACACACTAGGAAGAAACACATCCCAGAAGAAGGCTCTGATACCACTTGTTGGGAAATATGTAGCATCTCAGATGGGCATTCAAGATAAGTTTTTCCTTTGATAGTTTTTATTTATTTTATTTCCTCAAAGACACGCACTACTATGCCATAAAGTGGAATCAATCATAGTTCATTTCCCACATTGATCCTTTTGAGAGAAACTTATGCAATCAACTAGTTTCAACAACACCATTTATAGATTCAACAAATAGAACCAACAACCATGAAAACCAAAACATAATACATGAACAAATAGATATATGTGGGGAAAACCCTTTAAGGAAAAAAAACCCCACACTCCAAAAGCCCAGATCACCATTGTATTATTTAGCAACAAAAAAATTTACAATACAATTAAGGCTCATGGCCTTTATATAGTTTACCTCTTGTTCCATCTGGAGAGAATCTGGTAGCATAGCCCTACTTCAATCTCACCTCTCTCAGTGAGAGACATCTCTTTCAGCTACATAGCCTCACGGTTCAACCATCGACCTCTCAGCCTCTCTGTCACACAGTCTCTCAGCCTTCACCTTCAGCAAGATTCATCTCTCTCTTTGCTACCCAACCTCTTGTCCAACACACTAGTAACCATCGCTCTCTCATTGACTGTTCAACTACCACAGCCCATTAGGGTTTCCATATTCACCTCGAGCCACACACCATCATCCAACATTTAATTTTGTCCATTGGATAAGCATTTGAACAAACCTCCATCATCAAATTTAGGGTTATCCACCTAACACCATGTCACCCAGTCAAAGAGACATTTATTACCATCTCACTAATATCCACCAAGAACATGGGACCACATGCCATATGTCCTCCACATTATTGCCACCTATCAACCTTCATCATGATCCACCATCCAAGTGGTCCCCACATCCATTGGTATCCAGGTTGCTATATCACTAAAAACTTGAACTTCAAAACCTCTTGTCAAAGGTTGAAAAGTTCCCAGAACCCGTGACTCACCGACAAAGGGATCACTTTGTTGCTCAAAACTCGAACTTCTGAACCTCATGTCAAAGGTTCTGAAGTTCTCAAAACCTACGACACACCAAAAACAAAGGGAGTAGCCTTCTCTTCATAGTTGCTAAGTCAGGAGGTTATGAAACTTTAGAACCTACCGACTTCAGTTAGAAAAACTTGAAAACCAACAACTCAACTCAGGCCGATGAAGGAGGAAAACACAACTTCTCTAGGAAGTCGATTAAGCAAATAAATTTGAGTTACATTTCTCAACAAACATCCATTTTGTATACCTTGAATCCCTTGCAAACTAAAAAAGAAAGAAAAATTCTAATGGCTTCTAACCTTGCAACTGGTGCAAACATTTCTTAAAATTCATTTCCTTCAACTTGTGCATACATTGTTCACACTAACCTTCCTTTATTCCTAATGACAACTCCATCTTGATTCAATTTATTTTTGAATACCCATTTGGTGCCAATTAGGTTTTTGCTTGATGGTCTAGGAACTAACTCCCATGTCTTGTTCTTTTTTATCTGGTTGAGTTCATCTTCCATGGCTTTTATCCAAATCGCATCTTTGTTGGCTTCATTGAAGATCTTTGGTTCGATTTAAGATAGGAGAGAAAAAATCACTTGTTCCTTGCTCCTTGTAACTCTTCTCCTTGTCTAAACACCCTCATTCTTAACACCAATTATTTATTCTGTAGGATGATCATTTTGCACATATTTCATAGGGGCTCATTCAATCTCATCCGCATCTTCTTCTTCTCATTCCTCTTCATCATCTATTGGACCTACAACATCATCTTCTAATCCATACTCATAATTATTTCTTCTAGACTTACACTGATTTGCATCTTCATCAATTTTGACATTGGTGTTTTCCATAATCTTATGTAGCCTCTTATTGTAGCATTTGTAGGATTTTCTTTGAGTGGAATATCCTAAAATTATTCCTTCATCGCATCTTGATTCAAATCTTCCCAAGTCTTCATCTCCTCTTTTTATGTAGCATTTGCTACCAAACACCCTAAAGTATTTGATTGATGCAGGCTTACCATACCAAATTTCATATGGAGTTTTGCCACTATTTTCTCTCAGCATGACTCTATTCTGAATGTATACAGTAGTATGAACTAATTCCTTCCAAAGATTATATGCCAACTTTGTGTCATTTAACATGGCTCTTTTTGTTTCCTTCACAATCTTGTTTCTTCTTTCTACTACATTTTTCTACGATGTCTTTGGTGCTGAATATTGTCATTTAATTCCATGATTTTCACAATATTCTTTGAATTCGCTTGATGTAAATTCTCCACCTCTATTTGATCTGAGACACTTAATTTTTCTTTTGGTCTCCTCTACCAGCTTTCTAAAAAAAAAAAACTTCTCAAATGCTTTAGCTTTCTCTTTAAAAAATGTGACCTAGGCCATTCTAGTATAATCATCAATTAGCAGCATAAAATGTTTTCACCTTGCAGTCCTCTTGTTCTCATGGGTCCACACAGATTAGTATGCACTATTTCCAAAGGTTTTATAGTTGAATAATCCTTCGTTGGAAACTTAAACTTTGTTTGCTTTCCTTGCTGAAATCCTTTGGAGATTATGTTTTTTGGCTTTGTTATCTTGGGCATATTCCTAACATGTCCCTTTGAGCCAATATTTTACCAAATTGTCATAGTTCGCATGCCCTAGTCTTCTATGCCACAACCAACTCTCATATTCTTGACTAATTAGACAATTATGGCCTTTTACTTAACAAAGGTTGTAAAGGTTACTATCAATCCTTATCCCTTGTGAAATTGTCTTACCATTCTTTCTTATCTTGTAGCCCTCAGAGTTAAATAAAATTGTGTACCCATTGTCACACATTTGGCTAACACTAAGAAGGTTATTTCTCAAACCCTTAATATAGAGGACGTATTTTGTCTTATTCTTTCCATCTAAGCTCAATATCCCTTTACCATGAATTTTGACCATAGAATTATCTCCTAGACTTATTGACCCTTCCTTACACTTCTTGAGTTCAATGAATTTTCTTTTATCTCTAGTCATGTGC
This sequence comes from Sequoiadendron giganteum, assembly GCA_007115665.2. NCBI lineage: Eukaryota > Viridiplantae > Streptophyta > Pinopsida > Cupressales > Cupressaceae > Sequoiadendron > Sequoiadendron giganteum. Next base: position 229,507,676 of record CM021108.1, on the reverse strand, counting down.
TTGGAGTGGCCACTATCAATCACCCACAAATTTTGTTTCTTAGCATGCAGTGCTATTTGGGCAATCATAGATTGAGTTGAACTTTTTCCCTTCTCCTTCCACACCTTCTTAGGTTTCATTTAAGTGTTCTCTTCCTTATCCTTAGAACTTTTAGTTTCCTTTTCCACTTTGGAGGAAGAGTTTTTCTTCTCTTCAGATTAAACATTTGGTCTTATAAATTTTGTTCTACATTCTCTAGCCACATGACCAAAATTGTTGCAATTGTAACAAACTATTTTCTTGTCGACCAAGGGAGCAAATGGATTTTTGCTTATAAATTTTGTAATCCTCCTTGGAATGACTCTACACTCTCTAGCTCTATGACCAAAATGATACATGTATAGCAATACCCATAGAAGTATGATGAGTACCTAGTCATGGTGTTTCCTTCAACTGGAGATGAAAATCTTCTTTGTCTTGGCTTTCTTGAACAATGCACTCTTGTGAAACCTTCATCATCTATAATTTTAATGTTTTGCATCTTCTTTGACTGAGCAAGGACTTTCTCACTATCTTTCTTATTTTCAATCGACTTCTTCTCTTTATCAAATTTCTCTATGTCTACAGGCTTCTTTTCATCTTTAGAGGCTTCCATATTGTTGGATTTCTCACAAGTAGAGGCTGATTTTTCTTTTGCCCTAAATATTTCATGGAGTTTTACAAATTCATCAAAAAATGAGCTCTTTCCTTTCTCCAATCCTAACCTCATTTTCTCTTTATTTGTTGGATTTTCTGTACTAATCAACTCATTTAGAATGTTTGAACCACCTTTTAATTTTAGACCCTTATTGACCCGCTCGTTGGATTTCTCCAACTCCTTTCTTGAGGTAACTATTTATGCCTCAAGCTTTGAACATCTATCCATTTCAGTTTCTAATTTTTATTTAATCACTTCTTCCACCCAAATTTTTAGGTTTACCACCATCTAATTGGACTTCTCAAGTTCTTGAGTTAATTTATCAGTCTCCTTTTGAGCACTCTTCATGAGTTTCTTGTTTTCTCTTTTATGATCATCAAACTTATCTCTCAGTTCATCAAGATCTTCAAGGGCACTAATCAATTCCCCATCAAGATCAAAAACTACTTCCTCTTCTTCATCATGAGATTCCTTAACTGGTTCATCCTTCTGATCCTTAGATTCCTTAGCCATAAAAATGAATTTTTCCTCTCCTTCCTCCATTACAATAGCATGATCGTGTTCATCAGTTGAACTATCACTAGCATCGGATGAATCACTTTCTTCTTGAATGTACAAGATCTTCTTTTTCTTTACAAAAATCCTTCATTTGGAGTAATGAGGTTTCTTTTTGTTGTCTCCTTCTTGCTCAACATTATCTTCTTTATCATAAGGGAACTTAGAAGAAAAATGACCTATTCTACCATAGTTCAAACACTTAAAGGGTAACTTATCTTTATACTTGCTAGATCCTCTCCTTGGTATTCTTATAAAGTTTGTTTCTTCTTCATCCACCTCCTCATGGTCTAACATAGAGGCTACAACCTTGTCATTTTTATTCACTTCATCCTTTTCCCTTTCTTCAACCTTGAATGGATATTCTCTTCTAGATGACTCAGTATATCCCATTCTCATCTCATATACTGTTAATATGTCATAAAATTCATCAAGGGTAAGCTTGTCCATTTATCTTCCTTCTTCGATTGTAGAGATCTTGGGATCATATCTCTTTGTCATAGACCATAAAAATTTCAACACAACATCTTCTTTTACCTCTTCTCCAAATCCTCTGATATATTTTACTACATAATCAACTCTTATAAGATAGTTTGCAATATTCTCCTCTTCAGTCACTTTCAAGCCTTCAATTTTTTCTCTCAACATTTGAAGTTGTGCCAACTTCACTTTGCTATCTCCTTCATAGATTTTTTCAATTTTTCCTAGACATCATACAAAGTTTGACAATGCATGACCTTTCCATGCACAAAATTAGATAGATTATTCATATTGGAAAACCATACCTTTTCATTGTTCTCATAGTCCTTCTTTCCCGCAACATCTATGGGAAGAGTGACAAGGAGAATATATTTAGTATTGACTAACATCTAGACATCTAGTCCTAGAGATCCCAAATATCCCTTCATTAATGAACTCCACTTGGCATAGTCAATTCCATCAAACCAAGGTATCTTGCTTGAAACTTCTTGAATGTTCATTGTGTTCACACTATTAGAATCTACCCAAGTTGATTAAGATTCACCTAGGGAACCTAGGGTTTTGATACCAATTGTTGGAACACAACGGTCTACTAAGAGGGGCGGTGAATCAATAGATATTGAAATTTTTTCCTCTCATTATATTTAGTGCAAAATAACTATGTGAAATCTTAATGTGCAAATAAAAAATTAATAAGAAAACACATGAAAGATCATACATGCAGCCAACACCTAACATCAAATGTACATGGAAAACCCAAGGTTCAGAAAAACCACAATGAGAAATGTTGCTAGGATCTACTATCCTAATCTAGCCTCACAAGCATGAAATTCAATTAAAATACTTTAAGGTTACTAACCCTATGGAGACTCCAATCCCCTAGTTTTAGGAGAAACCAATGCAAGGAATCACCCACTCCCTAGACTGTCCTTCTACCTATTTATCAAATGTCACCCACCAATTAGATTTACAATGTTGAATATTACAATTTTCATGATAGTTCTACGTTGCAACTTATATGCAGTTGCACTTACATGTATGTTGCCTACTACATAACATTTATTCTACTCTGCACCTCTTTATTCAACTTGCATTCAACTTGTTCTTTGCATCTACTACTTGCTCAATGCCACATCTTCTTTTTTAGTAATACACCAGTTTAAATGAGCGGAACCCAAACAAAAACCACAAAGCAGATTATAATTTTTAATTTTTTCTTGGTTTAGCTTGTTCAACTATAGTGCATTTTCTTTTTGTGATTGTGTTCTCTACACTCTTCCCACTTCGCACGTCACTCTCACACTACTGAATTCTTCCACACCTTCACCTTTTTCTAACAACACAATTATATATATTTTCTTTGCTACCTATTCAATACTTCCTTGAGCCTTGCACCACTAACAGACTACAACTTGTTGCAAAAATTAGGGTTTTAGTTTTTTCTTCATTAGGAAGAGTTAATAGCATCAAGCCATACCCACATTAAATTATTTCTCAAAAAGTCTTCCAAGATTGGAAAACTATAAACCCTAAATCAAATACACATTTAATGTAATTCTATGTTCATAAGATCTGAATTTGATTATTGTTCACTTAGCACTCTATGCCGCCATTTTGCAACTCAAATCACCAATTGATTTCATTCTTCTAGTTAGCTACCAGTCAGAAATGAGTTCCATGGACTTAACCATTTGAAACCACCATCTTCGAATTCTAATCATTGATCTTGTCATTCTACACCACGATCCAAGGTTCTTTGTTTGTCATTTCCCTTTGAAACACAACTGTCAGATGAGTATTCCTTTGAAATAGCTTCATCGATCTTTGTTTGTAGCACACTACCAAATCATGCTAAGTCACATTAGTGTCATGTCAATAAATTCCATCCTCTTTGATAAGTTGCTTTCCACATGAGTACCCACATCATCTCCACACAATTCACAACAAGGATGTGAATTATCAAAATGGTCAATTAATATATGCCACTTGTTGTTACACATCACCAAATATATTCATTATTCCCCATTCGTGTTCCACTAAGTGATTTCTATGCATTGTTGTTTTGAAAGTAAATCCAAGATGCACCCACCGAGATTCACTTTTTGCACCAACAAGGTCCCCAATGGAATGTCGAATGGACTGGGAAAAGGGTCTCATTGAACACACCAGTCACTACGATGAAGATTAATTGGTATATTAAGGGGAGGCCAAAAATCCTCACTCCAAATTAGTGTTTTCCATCAATAGCTCCACCATTCTTCAAGCCCTCATCGCCATGTCGAGGAGACATAGAACTTTCTCTCTGAAAGAAAATTGTCATCCCAAGTGCTTCACAACAAGGATGTGAAGTGAGAGATAGCCACATCGAAGGGATGAGTAAAACAGTCATGTTGAATACACAATGTCACCTCGATATGATTCATGAACCTCGACATCCCCTCATTGCTACATCAAATGGAATCCTCCTTGACTCCTACTGAATTTTGACCATCACCCCAAAATGAATGCATGAACATTGCTAATTGATAGACTAGACACATGGGTTTGGTCACTGAATGAATGTAATCAGCTTATATTATCACTTCAGCAACCTGGAACTACCAACCACTAGTCACGGACTAAATAGAATTTTGTCTGAGCTCTATGACTGCAACGACCTTAGGGTTTAAGTGATAAACCCTAGCATCACTCGAGAGCCAAGGTAAATAATTCTGAGTGTATTGTTCAACTTTTGAATCTGCAAGGAATATTTTTGGAAAAGTCTTGAGGAGCTCATCACACATCTGACTTTTGTTCCACAATATTTCTCACCTTTTGGCATCAATGGCAATAATATGTCAACAAGTATCACTTTTTGAGAGAGAAGGTTGCAGAGAATGAAGTGAAACTTGAGTATGTACATACAAAGGATAAGGTTTCTGACATATTCGCTAAGGTTCTTCCTAAGGATACTTTTGAGCATCTCTGAGAGAAGTTTGGGGTTATTACCCCTCCTTGTTTGAAATAGATGCATAAGGATATGCATCAATCTAGTGGATTTCAAGATTCATTCTTTATTCTAGACTGATGTTGGTGCCTACCTCTCGTGGGGATTAGGTAGTTCTTTGTTGGTTATTTCTTTTAGGGGGAGTTAGTATTGGCATTTTGTTGATGGTGTGCAGTGATTGCTAGTTACAATATAGTTTGTTGTGTGATCTTAAGGGGGGGTATATAGATAAGTAAGGAGATAAAATATGTATGTTTGATGAAAAAAGGGGGAAACGATGCATATGTGTTTCCTTTTTCCATTTATGTCAAGGGGGAAAGAGAAATAGTGTGAAAAAAATGTTTATTCATAAAAAGGGGAGAGAGTAATGTGAGAAAGAAAGATAAAGTGTTTGTATGGAGCAGTGCATTGGTGATCAAAGTTGTCATGTTTTTTGTTGATGGATTTTCACATCATGTGTTGCCATTAATGACAAAGGGGGATATTATTGCAAGTATGAGTATTTGGTGTTGTCATTTATGTCAAAAAGATAGGGAATATTATTGAAAACTTATGTTTGTGTTGTCATTAATGATTGGTGATGGTTGAGAATTTGTGTTGATGCTTTGATTAGTTTCATTATGTTGTCATTGCTAAGTGCTACAAGTGTCAACCTCTAGTGTTCCTTTGATAATCTTCTATTGGTTGATGTTATTGGTTTAGTGATAATGAGGAAGTGATGAAGAAGATGAGTATGTGCCTCTAGTGCTTGGTTTCAAAGTGCTTTTGAGAAAATTTGAATAAAAGAGGAAATAGTGTGTTGTAGAGGTGTTCTATTGTATAGTGTGGTGTTCTAGTTTTGCTTCACATTTTTCATGGTTGAAGAAATACTTATGTGGTTTGGATATGTTGGTTAGAGGTGTCCAAAGGTTCTATATCTAAAATTTATTGGTATGGATCATTGTGCAGAAGAAGTCGTGTTCAGCAGTGTGTGAGTTGTATGCTGTGATGGTATCTGGGAGAAATAGTTTTGCTCCACATTTCACTAAAATTTTGTTTTTGGTCTTATGGTTATGTAAGTGTGTTAAAAATGATCATATCTACCTTTAGTAAAATTTATTTGTGGTTTTGTGCTTTAGAAGTTGGTCTTCTTGAGCTACAATGTATGAAAGGTTTTTCGAGTGTATTGGGTATGTACATTCTTCTAGTAAAAGTTGTGAATTAATTTGTTGTATTTCATAGTTTTTGTTGAATATTATATAATGTGTTTGAATTTTGTGAGTGGTTCAAGAGTCATCTTTGGATTTAAGGAAGATTTTACCTAAATATTAATGGTGTTTACACAGGTTAGGCCAACTTTGGGTGTTTACACTAATTATGGATTGTCTTCTATAATTGTGGAAGTTCATTGTGATGTATAGGTTTGATTTAGGTCTGAGTTAAGATGTACTATGGTTTTCTTTCATTCATTTCAACTGCAAGAATTCTTAGTTCTGGCCTAATTTGAATTAGCATGGTTGAGATGCATAGCCGACCTTGGAGAAATTTTTCAAGGTTGAAGAAGGTATAAATAAGTGTTGTGCTAATGAAGAATTATGTCATGAAGTGTGTGATGTGAATTTAAGAGTTGTGAAGTGAAAATTTATGAAATGCAATGCGAGCTTAATGAGTTAGACCACTAGAAGAAGTGAGCAAAAAGTGTCTACAATATTCAAAGAAACCACAAATGTGTTGGTGATGTTGTGGTGGATCTTTTTTGTTGCATTCAGATGGATTTCTCACTGTAAAATTCTTCTTTATTGTAAAGAGTGAAAGTCTTTAATTCCAAACAATCTTGTAATTCCTTTAATAATTTCATTTCCATTCCATAAATATCATAACTCCATTCATTAAACTTTGTTTAATCCATAATATTTCACAAAACCGACTTAAAGTCTACAATAAGATTCATAATACTTCCAATTACATTCATAAACACAAGTCATCTTTCACGACATTTATAATACAAAACATTGTAAAAGAAATTTACAATTCAAGACTTAGGCATTTTGTCGCCTTAAGTTTGACAATAATCATACAATAATGAAATATAATAGATATAAGAAGAAATCTTCATTTGATCTTCAATCCAATAGCTTATCTTCAAACATGAAGATGAGAACAAGGTTCAGGCGCTTTCTCTGCCCAACCTCAAAGCTTACACTTCCCTGAAATTCCTCAGTCATTAAAAGAATACCCAACCCTACACGAATCGCTTAGCAAAAAGAATTCGACAAGCAGGATGGAATCTGATGCGTGCCTAGTATAACTAGTAAATCCACAAGCATTTTCATTTTTCTAATTCATTTAAGAAACACGCAATTTTGATACTAGGAATCGTAGAGAATAATTCATATTCCATCTATTGCAATGGTCCTTAAGTTACTTGGCCAAGTAAAATGTCATGCACGACAAATAATAGTAGTTTTGGAAAAGCAAAACTACACTCTCTATAAACCCATATTCGGCATCTGTCCTGAAAGGTAACTTTCCAAACACATGACATGAACATTCAATTATCAAGCATGCATGGTCCCATTCAAAATAAATATTATCTTTCCCAACACATGTCATGCACATTCCATTATCAAGCATACATGGTTTTAATGCAATAATCTCACAAATTTACATCATAAATAACATTATGTTCAAATTCAAAATAAATAAAGAACACACCTTCTTTTGGTTCATTTACTCATAAAATTCATCTACACTTCGAAATAATTCTTTCTACTTCTTTTCATTTCGAAGTAATTATATTTTCAATGTACTTTCTTTCTTTTTTGTTTTCTAATATTTCCCTTAAAATAATATCTTTTCAAAAACATAACACCTCATATTTTCTTTTGTTTTGTAAACAATTTTAGAATCATTCCTTCAGAATTATCAAAATCCACTTTTACTTTTCAAGCATATTTAAATACACAAAATTATTTTAATCCTTTCATTCTGGAAAACATTCAATAATTTTAATGTTTTCTATTTTAAAGATTTCATGTTCTTTTATGGTAATTTCCAATTCTCTGTCTGTACAATTAACAAATATAGTTTTCTTTTGGGGGTTTTCTAAATCTAAAACATGTTGTTTTCTGTGGAAATCTTCAAACATGCTAAAACATAATTCTCTAAATAAGAAATCTATTGTTTCTTAATAGTTTTCTATTCAATTTGGTTCTATAATTTTCTGTTCAATTTTGTTCTTTTCCTACATGAAAATGCAGTATGGTGTTTAATCTTTTTCAACACATTGTATACATTCAGTAAATACATTTTTGTTTGAATAGAAGAAAAATAATTAAACTTAGATATTAATTTTCTCTGAATTTAAGAAATAACAAGTTATCTATCGAATCTACCTGTCAATCCTTGTAGCTGTGTGTTTCCCTACTTCTGGAAATAAATCTTTGTTCTTCTATTCTTTATGTGATATATTTCTTGTAGCTGCTCCTTGTGCAATTCTTTTATGTATTCTTTCTTTTTCTTCCTGTGTAGCGCATGCACCTCTGCAGCAATCTTCTCCTTTCTGTTCTCCATGCACCTCTGGAAGAGTAGATTTTTGTTGTTCTTTTTTTTATTAACTTCCCTCCTTTCCTCCTTTCTACCCACGTCCTCCTTACTTCCTTACTTCCACCTCTGTCCCTTCTCCTCCCCATTGGCCATGCCATATCCTCTATCTTCACATGCGTATGTGGAGAGAGAGAATTTTTTTCTAACTCCTCTCTTCCCTTCCTTCTACCGTGCATCTCCCTTCTCTCCTTGCACACCTCACTTTCTCTTCACACTCCCCTGTTGGTCGTGCCTCTTCCTTACCTTGTTTCCCATGAGCCTCCCCTCTTTCTTCTCCCATGCACATGAGGGATATCTTGTTGTTTTATTTTTATCCTCTAAAATCCCTCCTTGGTTGTGCCTTGGTCTTCTCTTCCCTCCTTTCACTTGCACATGGAATCAAAACAACATTCAAACACAACACTCTTCCTGCTTCCTTTAGCCAATGCGCATCACCTCCCTTCACACACACCAAGTGGAGATAAATATATTTTGTTGCATGATGGAGATAAATATCTCTTGTTCTCCCTAAAACTTGTGCATGAATTCTGTAGAATTCAAACAAAACTCCTCTGTTTTCAAAAACGGATTTTCTCTTCCTGTCTCAGATGTACATGAGTTTTTTTTTTTTCTTCTTCCTCTCCCTCAAAACGGATTTCTCTCCTTTTCAATTCATGCAAATGGTGGAGTTATCAATTAAATTCGATTCATGAATTATGCCAAATTTCCAACAGTGGTGGCCATAACTCCAAGTTCTATCTCTTCGTTTGCATGCAAAATTGATTGAAAGGTAATTGTTTTCCATTTGTTTACTACTATTCTCAATTCATTTCAAATTTAAAACGTATTTCATTTATTTCTAATTTTCTTCTCTTCATTGAAATACAAATTTTAATATATATCTCTTCAAACATATATTTCTATATTTGGTTATTCTAATAATTTAAAAATAAAAAGCATTATTATTTTCAACTAACAATAAAATGTTTACTATTTTAATTTTCAAAAGGATTTAAAATTTTCTTTCCTCACAATAACATAATATACTCAATTTGACTAACTTTTCAAAAATCAATCAATCTTTCCATTTAAAACAAAAATATTCATTTTCACATATATTTGAGCATTCAGATAAACTTAAATAAAATTTCCAAACACAATCATCACGAAACACATTAATAATAACTAAGTGGTGTGTGAGATTCCATCATCCTTATTAACAACTCATGGCTAAAATGACTCTACCTGATCAATGTTCTCGCCTTCATTCTCATTCACCTGTTCCTGCGTTCACTTGTACTTGAATTCTCATCAGCAATGACAATCCCCAAATTTCATAAAAATGAATTCAAATCATTTCTTTTGCATTTAAATCTCAATTTCAATTTCTATTTCTATTTCCATTTTTATAATCATCAAACATAAACATGCAAATCTCATGATTAATAATTGCAATTAAATAATTGATAAAATCAGTACGTGACATCCTTCCCCTCTTGGAAGAGACATCATCTCAATGTCTTATTAATCAATCAATAAGCATAGTATTTCAATCAGTAAAACATAGTATCTCAATCATAATGAAATAATAACTAACATCATAGTTCTCAAAACATAAGCATAAGCAATTCATAGTAGCATCCACACTATCCAAGTTCACAACATGTGAATCAAAAACTAGAGTATCAAGTATCTCATGCATTAAGCAAATACTAATCTAAGAAAGAAAATGAGGAAAATGATGGTTAATCATCACAGAATCCTCCCATGTAGCACTATCCTTAGTATACTGGTCCCACTGGACCCTGTCTTGAGTACTATCCCTGTTAATGCTAGTCTATAAGCAACTGGATTAATGACTTCCAATACATCAAAGGGTCCCAAAAATCTCAGAGCCAACTTTGATGATTTCCCAAAATACGTAAGATTTACAAAACATTCATCCTATCCAGTAATCTTGTCCTTTCTAGACCTTGCTTCAAGTGTCCTTACTATCACCTAGGGAAATCTCGTATGCTTCACACATACTTACTCTCCCAGAGAGCTTTATTCCATAAATACATCCAATATATAATAATAACTATACTTAGTGATCGGAATTCATTGGTCCATGAATTTATCCTTAGTATAACCCAAATGGAAGAGGAATGTCGATGTATTGTACACTACATCATGGATCCAATCCTTTTCCTTTGTATTTACACTTTTAGACAACTCATAAACTGAGTCCATCCACCACTTACACATTCATTATCCTTGCCATAAAGTACTTTCCCTTGATTACTTGTCTATCTCGAGCATAACCTTGCTCCTAGACACTTGTCAATTTTGATACTACTCCACACTTAAGCTTTGTTATCAATTAAGTTTCATCAATCACTTTTATCTATTACTCATTTTTGACATTTTATCAAGTCTATAATTATATCCAAGCCTTTTTCATCTTTAATAGAGTTTCCTTTCTTTCCATATAATGGTCCAACCTTCAATTTTAGAAGTTTACAAATCATTCAAGATTTAGTCCACCATTTTACTTATTTGACTAAAAATAATAATATATTGCACATTTATTCAAATGAATGTCTCATGGTATGATTTTGGTTTACACAACCCTATCATTATTTGCTAAATTGAAATAACCTTTCAAGTTTACTAAGCAACTACTTACCCACAATATATTATTTAGGACCAAAATCCTATAAGTTGAGTTACCAAAAACTATTGATTTCTTTGATGAGTCTATCCACTAGAACATTATGTTAATTCTACTAACATAGACAGATTAATTTGTCTTATGTTCTACCATTTCCCTTCTAGAATCTCAAGAAAGTTACATGTCCTACCAATGATGATTTTTGGTCTTCATTTCCTAGCATACTAGAAATTACCTTGCTACTTTTTGTGCAACTTCTTACTCTGTCTTCTTCCAGATGATAGTGGATCCTCATCCAACAATTCCCTTTGTCATTCTGATGTCCTAACTCTGACATTATTTTCCTCGTTCCATTCTTGAATCTTCCAAATTTTGGACACGGGTTCTTTTATCTCCAACAATAGTCTATCCTTTGACTAAGTGATAACCTATTTTGATCTTACGCCATTATTAATCTTCATGTAAATGGTTATAGGTTTTGTGGAGATAATTCCCATTTATCTTAGGACATCCATACTGTGGATTTTCTTTTTTCCTTGGATTATTTTCAAAGAAGCAATTCATCTTTTAACTCAATCTAATTTCCCTAATTTAATCTAGTACTAATTTTTGAGTATTAATCCTCATTCAATCATGTTGATCTCTAGATAATAACAAATTTAATTGCATATCTAATCATCAAGCATGAACATTTAACTCCATGATTTCTTAATTATATAGGAGAGTCTCAACTTCAATATATCCATTTTGAACACAAGTAACAATTCTAATGTTCTTCTCCGTAAGATTTTCAGCATTTCTTGCTAAGCAAAAATTCTATCATAAAATTTCATGACAATAGATGCTTACTTCTGAAAGTGCTTCTCTTTTAATATAAGAGCTACTTAAAGTAAATTCTTGTCAATAATACGACTTCCTTTAACTTACTAGGCATCCCTCCTATGCTTCTATCCTTATAGAATTTCATTATCTCCAATGATATTCAATCGCATTGGAAAATCTTAAACCCAATATCCCCTTCCAATTCTTAGGATGCAATCCTTAATTGTTGACTAGTCCGATTGTTTATAGATTTCCCCACTCTATATGGCTATATTCAAGACCCAATGTACAACTCATTCAAGTTTAATTCCTACTTAGGTGTTAAAGAGTAATCCAGTACATAACCCAACTTAATAGGTTTTAGTATCATCATAAGATCTCTCTCTTTATTGAATGAACTTCTTGTCCCAATTAGGTTATCTTTAACCCAAGGTTTCATTCAAGAGTAAGGTAGTGATTAAGTGATTTAATCATTCTCATTAAGATATTTTGGTGTGGTTCACATAACGTCACATCTTACTTTATTTTTCACTCCATCTCAATGGCTTAAATAGCTAACATTTTTTTCATCCATAGGTTTCTTAGCACAGTAAGCTTCAGTGTCAAGTCATTTCACAACATGGATATATTTCATATAGAAATAACATTGTTATTTAAATTCTCTATATAAGGTATATAGGAGTATAGAGACACTTTCTTCCAAAAACGAGTCTCTTAGATCTTTCCTTGTCAATCCCATAGACAATGATCTTCCTTATCATGATCAAGTTATCTGCCTATCCTTTTCTAAGGCATTGATAATAATATCCTTTGATCTTTAGATCAGATAATCATAAGGTATAAAGGTCATAGTTCTTAACCTTTCCATTTGTCCTTTTTCCCTTGTGGTCATAAAATGTATGACTTAATTGTCCTTATGACTTGCAAAGAAGTCATAACCAAGTTTTTGCTGGGTGGGGTACTTAGCTTGAGTCAATCCACTCTCTTCCTCCCCCCCCTTAGTGTTTCTGCAACTTTCATTCTTCTTACGTTGAACTTCTAGCAATTTACTTGCTTCTTTGGAAAGGGTTTGTCATTTCTTCTTGTTGACTTCTCATTGCCTTCCCTTACCTCATGGCATACCTTAAATACACTTTTCTCAAAGTTAGATTTTTCATTGCTTTTTTTATCTCACAGATTCAGCATATTGGATCATTCAGTAGGAGATCCAATGAATAATCAGAAACTTTTAGGATTTTAAGAAGAACAAATAATATTCCATCTTCTTTCTAATATCCTTTTTAATGGAGGAATATCCATGCTCACAAACCTCTTTTATTGATGTACTTCTCAACTTAGAGTGTTGCTTTCCTTGCAACTTCTAGTGTCCTGACACATAGAGCCATGTTGCATTCCTATTCCCTTTTGGAACCATTATTCATAAGTTGTTTGATTCCAAAAACTTCAATAACCTCATTAATTTTGGTTGGAGGAACCTTGCTCATGTCATTGATTGTTTCCTCTGACCGTTTTGGTTTTTCTCAATTCCTCGGTACTAACTCTTTTCTAACAAGATCTTTATCTTAACACAAGAGTTTAAGTCATGAGTTCCCCAACCCTTGAGGATACTTCCTTCGTTCATATCCTACTTTGAACAACCTAATTTATGCTAACTTTGCATACATAGATTCGTAGTGTTTACACTAATCCAAGAGTTCCTGACTCTTTTACAATTGTAAGTTGCTACAATTCAATTTATCTCATTCCTACTCGTTCTCTTTTTCTTAGAGCCATGTATGTACAGGTTATTCTTGCTAACCTTCCTACATAACCTGATTGCATAATCTTCTGCAATCCTAGGTTTTATCATAAGTTGTTGGTTTAGGAATTTTGATTCCAGGGATGAATCTTCAACTAGCCCCAATTTACACAAGTTACTAAGGCTTACATCTTCCTTTTCACTTCCTTAAGTTCTTTTCTCTTGTCGTTCTGACACAAGAACTTTTCAACCTTTATCTTCTAATAAGGTTTACACATTATTATGTAATGAGCTCATAGGTTTCAGTGCAGAACCTGGTAGCTCTGATACCAAATGTAAAGAGCAAAAATCTTTAATTCCAAACAATCTATAATTCCTTTAATAAATTGATTTCCATTCCATAAAATATCGTAACTCCATTCATTAACATTGTTTAATCCACAAGATTCCAAAATTTTGACTTTAAAGTCTACAACAAGAATCATAATACATCCAATTACATTCATAAACACGTGTCATCTTTCACGACATTTATAATACAAAACATTGTAAATGAAATTTACAATTCAAGACTTATGCATTATGTTGCCTTAAGTTCGACAATAATCATACAATAATGAAATATAATAGATATATGAAGAAATATTCATTTGATCTTCAATCCAATAGCTTATCTTCAAACATGAAGATGACAACAAGG